>CP139509.1:459162188-459164688 GCA_021014915.2 Artemisia tridentata subsp. tridentata
TAAAAGTAAAAACAATTTGATATACAATGTATGTAAAAAACTAAAAATGAAACTTTTTCTCCTTGTGACAAACAAGTTAGTCCAAACTCCATATATTGCAAAGCCATTAACACCTATTATTTGTCCTGCTTATGTGAAGAAGACCTGATAAACATATACGAATAATTACACCAACTAACTACTTTTATTCCAAACTATGGAAATGAGTGATCATTGAAAAAGAAACCATAGCTCACCATCTTTATGAACAACTACCCCAGCCTTCCGTTCGTTTTTTTATGTTTTCATTAGATTTTATACATTTTTGTCAATTTTTATACGTTTCCGTCCGTTTTTATATGTTTCATCCGTTTTCGTCCCTTTTTTTACGTTTTCATCCGTTTTCGTCCGTTTTCACGTTTTCGTCCATTTTTATACGTTTTCATCCCTTTTTGTCATTTTTTATAAGTTTTCGTCCGTTTTTATACGTTTTCGTCCCTTTTTTTTTACGTATTCATCAGCTTTTATACGTTTTCGCCCGTCTTCATTAGTTTTAGTCCATTTTTTACGTTTTCGTCCGTTTTTATACGTTTCCGCCCGTTTTTATACGTTTTCTTCCGTTTTTATACATTTCCATACGTTTTCGTCCGGTTTTATACGTTTCGTCCGTTTTTTACGTTTTCATCAGTTTTTATACGTTTTCGTCCGTTTTTATACATTTTCATCCGTTTCCGTCCGTTTTCTTATGTTTTGATAAAAACGTATAAAAACAGATGAAAACGTATAAAAACGGACGAAAACGGATGAGAACATATAAAAGCGGGCGAAAACAGATGAAAACGTAAAAAAATGACTAAAACGGATGAAAACGTATAAAAACGTAAAAAACCGGACGAAAACGTAAAAAAACGGAAGAAAACGAATAAAAACGGACGATAACGTTAAAAACTGTTGAAATATAAAAACGGATGAAAACGCAAAAAAAGGGACGAAAACGGATGAAAACTTATAAAAACGGACGAAAACGGATGAAACGGAAAAAAACATATAAAAACGGACGAAAACGGATGAAAACGTAAAAAAACGGATGAAAACGTATAAAAACGGACGAAAACAAATAAAAACGTATAAATACAGGCGAAAACTTGTAAAAACGGACGAAGACGGATAAAAACATAAGAAAACGGATGAAATCGTATGAAAACGTATAAAAATGGATGAAAATGTATAAAAACGAACGAAAACTAAAAAAAAAACGTATGGAAACGTTTAAAAACTAAGTGGGAGTGATTTTTAGAATTTTAGTCAATAATCAACTTAGACCATGTGGATATAGTATTAGACCCATGTAGGTATAATATTAGACCCAACTAGAGCCATCAATATTAATTAATTAAAATCAACTAAACCCATCTAAACCCATCTTATTAAAAATAGAGTAAACTACATTTTTGGTCCTCGTGGTTTACCGGGTATAACGGTTTTGGTCCAATAGTTTCAAACGTAACGGGTTTCGTCCATTTTCGCTGACCCGTAACGGGTTTGGTAAATAGGAATTGGGTTAAGTGTGACGGGATGAATTATCCTCGTTGTTTGTTTGGGTCGGGGAGTTTGGGTTCGATTGCTATTGTAGCTGGAGGTACTGACCAAAATGGGAACGTTTTGAGTTCGGCAGAGTTATATGATTCGTCGATTGGTAAATGGGAAATGCTGCCTAATTTGCATACCCCTCGTAGACTACTAGTAGTGGGTGGACAATGGGGACCAGAAGGTGAAGCCATTGTTCTTAACTCATGGAATCCCAAATCAGGGGTTAAAAACGGTATATTGGATTGGAAGGTACTTGGTGTCAAGGAACATGCTGGTGTATTTGTCTACAATTGCGCTGTGATGGGTTCATGAAACTCTAACCATAGGTTTTTTCCCTTGAAATTTATCTGATTAACATGTATTTTTTTTCGTCTGGGGTTCATCCATTTTCTTGGAACAACCATTACTGTTTCTTTTGTGATCCAAGACTGATTACATGTATGCATTGTCAAGAATTACATTTCGTGTTGGATTGGGCATTATGCTTTATCTGAATTGGAATGTGTAGAGTTGTAGCAGAAAAATGGACCAAAAGTATAAGACCTTATCATTTCCAAAGTATAAGACCTTATCTCGAAAACGTCCATATGTAGAGCTATACAAACTGAAAATGGAATGCCTTTGGAAAGAGGTCTTACACATTAAGTTTTGTGGGCGAGATTTTATATCACATTGCATATAGATTTTTTATTTTATGAGGATTAAAAAGTATATATCAACCTTGACTACCTTCCCCTAGCTAGTAGCTTTATTTTTCTCTGTTGGCACGTGATTACTATCTCAAGCATTTTTGGTTATTAAATATTTGTAGAAGTTAATTGGTTGCTTTCAATTCAATCTTGAGTCAACTTTTGAATCAATGCGGAGCATACCTAGGACTAGGATCATCGTTTTCAGAAACAGCCCGCGTTAGAGATATTTGAATTTACGT